>OY856410.1:97432517-97437517 GCA_963693085.1 Alisma plantago-aquatica
AGTTATAAAGTCTAGTACTCTAGTTGTTTGAATTTGAAGTTTGCAAGTTAGTAACAGTCTAACTGTCTAACAGACTTGACATTTCTGTTCATTTGTGCACTCACTCATCAAGATTTGGATCCCACCTTAACCTCTAAACATATACATTTATTATATAATCTAGTGTGTCTATGTTTAAACATTGTGTTTGCAAAATTCCATAACTTAATTCAATTGCCATTAAAATTCTGTCGAAATTGTTCAGCTTCCTTCACTTACAAATGTGAGCATGGTTGTATAGGCGGCTAGGCGACCAGGCGTTGCCTGGGGACACCTAGACCGCCTCGGCCCCCAGGCGGAGGCCCAGGTGTTTTCTTATATATATATATTTATTTAACGGATACATAAAATTTATGATAAATAAAGTTAAATTAGTAGATGATTAAATAATATCAGAATCAGTACATAAATAAACACAAATCAGTAGATAACTAAATAAAAAACTGTAGATAAATAAATACAAGTAACTAGATGAATAAATACAATTAAGTGGATAAATAAATACAAACCAGTTGATAAATGAAGTTACATCACTAGATGATTATATAATTTCAAAAGCAGTACACAAATAAATTCAAATGAGTAGATAACTAAATAAAAAACAGTATACGGATAAATTTAGTAGATGAATAAATACAAATCAGTTGATAAACTAATATAAATCAGTAGATGATTAATTCATTCCTAAATCAGTACATAAATAAATACAAATAGTAGATGAATAAATACAATAAATACAAATCAGTTGATAAATATAATTAAATCAGTTGATAAATAAAGTTAAATGAGTAGATGATTAAATAATATCAGAATCAGTACATAAATAAACACAAATCAGTAGATAACTAAATAAAAAACTGTAGATAAATAAATACAAATAACTAGATGAATAAATACAATTAAGTGGATAAATAAATACAAACCAGTTGATAAATAAAGTTACATCACTAGATGATTATATAATTTCAAAAGCAGTACACAAATAAATTCAAATGAGTAGATAACTAAATAAAAAACAGTATACGGATAAATTTAGTAGATGAATAAATACAAATCAGTTGATAAACTGATATGTTTTTTTTTGAGGAAAAGTCAAGGCATATATTAAAAAACACAACGAAGCAAGCAAACACCTGCTTGTGTGAGTTCCGTACATGATGATGAAAATAGCATAAGCTGAAAAGAAGAAAAAAACTTAACGTTTGTGCATAAATCAATTAGTAGATGAATAAATACAATAAATACAAATCAGTTGATAAATATAATTAAATCAGTTGATAAATAAAGTTAAATGCGTAGATGATTAAATAATATCAGAATCAGTACATAAATAAACACAAATCAGTAGATAACTAAATAAAAACAGTAGATAAATAAATACAAATAAGTAGATGAATACATAATGTTAAGCGGTTAAGTAAATACAAATCTGTTGATAAATAAAGATACATCAGTAGATGATTATGTAATTTCAAAAGCAGTACATAAATAAATTCAAATGAGTAGAAAACTAAATTAAAACAATAGACAAAAAAATACAAATAAGTAGATGAATAAATACAAATCAGTTGATAAACTAATATAAATCAGTAGATGATTAATTAATTCCTGAATCAGTGCATAAATAAATACAAATAGTAGATGAATAAATACAGATCAGTTGATAAATAAAGTTAAGTCAGTTGATAAATAAGGTTAAATAAGCAGATGATTAAATAATAACAAAATCAGTACATAAATAAACACAAATCAGTAAATAACTTAATTAAAAAAAAAGCTCAGCAGCAGCCTAGGCGACGCCCAAGCGTCCGCCCAGGCCGCCCAGAGGCCTAACTAGGCTGGGCGCCTGGGATTGGGACCCTAGGTGAATGCTTGGGTCGCCTAGGCGTCGCCTGGGCGAGCGCCCGTACAACTCAGAATGTGGGAGGCCCTCCACATATCCAATATGAAATATTATTGCATATTTGAGTAGATCTTGGCAATTAGATCGTCCTGGTAAATTTTCATGATTTAATTTGCTTATTTGGCCGTCGAAATTGTGAGGGCCGTAAATATCGAAATTTCTGAAATTTTAAAAAATTTCTGTTTCTAGTCCATCGGACTCGACATCAAAATCGGAGATTTAATTCTATGGTAAAAATATGAATTGTAAAAGTGAGAGCAACGGAATTTTGGGGATTGTAGTATTTTTCATTGTTGGTGGAAGTAACGGTAAATAACATGTACTAGCAAGAGGAAGAAAGTGGGGGGGGGGGTGAGGAAATGTGTTGTTGCTGGTGACAGAGGAGATGGAGAATGAAGGTTTGTCTTGGAGGTTGAGAGAGAAGAAAAGGAAGAGAAACACATTGCAGAGCTAAGATGGAGGGGCAAAAGAAGAGGAGAGATGGAGATGTAGAGAAGCAAGAAAAAGAGGAGGCGTAGGAAGGACAATGCTCTATTACTTTTTTCTGGAGGAGGAGCAAAAAGAAGAGTTGCGGGAGAAGTGGCAAAAGAAGGTAGGTGGAGACGTGGAGTACCAACATGAAATAAGAAGAGGGGATGGGTAGCAATGTCATGGCTGATGCCACATTCGAATAGGAAAGAGGGGTAGGAATGAGAAGAGGAACAAGAGGGGGGGGGGAGGAAAAGTAGTGAGGGAGAAGCATACATAGAGGAGCAAGAGAAAGAGAAGGAACATCGTTTGCAACTAATGCAACTTTAGGGTAGGAAAAAGATGAGGGGGACAAGAAGGAGAAAGGAAGTAATGAGGAAGAGTTACATAGAACTGGAAGAGGAGGCAGTAAATCTAGTTGCTTTCCTCCTTGTGGTTGGTGTGGCAGTTTTGAATGCTGCAATATTTGGCAAAGATGATAAGCTGACAGTGGCTACTACAGTGGCTAAAGAAGGGCATTGACGACTTGATTGTAGCTGTTAGATTAACCACCTGATGGTAGTAGGGCAAGGAGTACTGGAGGACATAGGCGGGGATTTGGAAAAGGCTTGGGATTTTGTCATACGCTTAGGCCTTAGGGGGGTGGGGTGGTGTGTCTTGGATCTGTCCATGACATCTCCAAGCCATGTACGACACTGCAATAAAAAAATTTCAAGGTGGACATGCCGATTGCGTGTTCGCCACGTGTCCATGTTGGATACGTGTCAGACACAAACATGGCAACCTCTGGTAAGTATCCGTGCTTCCTAGCATGCGGCTAGAAGCTACACATCTGATTGAAGAAATCAAGAGAGGATGCTCCCGTCTAGCTCCCTTCCTCACCCTTTTTGGCCTACCTTTTCCCTCTTCTGTTCCTATCCAACCCACTCCACTGTTCCATCCACCTTGTCTGGTCACATTTTGTCTCTCTTTGGATTGGGTTTAATTTCTACATTCCAAGACCTCTTTTGTACTCTGTTTATACGTTATCTTTTAATGACAACCCATCCTGCTCTATTCTTCATTTTCTATGATAATCAAGGGCCAAACTTCTCATTCAGTTATGCTTACATCTTTTCTTCCTATCATTTGAGTCTCTACATATTGTTCTTGTGCTATCCTATCTACAGATTTTGTGTTTTCCCAACCCGACTACTCTTGAATTTTGTTTGTAGTTGGGGAGGCTAGGGGAAGATATGAGGGTAGAAGTGAGGAACATATAAAGGAAAGAGAGGATGAGAAAAAATTATCTAGTGATTATTTGTTACACATGTTTGATTTACTCGTGGAGCTTGGACTATGTCTATTCTTGCATTTTTGATCTGCGTTGCTGTTGGCACGTGTGCGAAAATCCATCATTTGATTGTATCATGTCTGCTGCCTTTCTTTTTGCATCATTCTGCGTGTCGATGCCTACTTCTGTGAACCAACACTCTCTGGACCTTCTCTTGTAGGACGAATGCCTTGTCATGAATGTTGACTACCTGTTACTTCGAACCATCACTCTTTGGACTACTCGACAACACAATCAACTGAGATGAAGACCACCACACCTACCCGCTACTTTCTTCTTCCACTCTAGATGCAAATCTATTGATAGCCTCAGATGTTACCTTCTTCAGTGTTATCTACTTGAGAGGGAGTGATTATTTGATCGATAAATTTAGGGGGAGTAATCATTTTTGTATATACTGGGTACATTTGCTTTTTGTTTCCCTCTTTAAGTTTGTCTCTCTACAAGTTGGCTTGTGATTCTTCCATGCTCTAGGTTGAGGAGTAGTGTTAGAGTATTAGATAATGATTTAATTGGGCCTGAAGGTAATATGGGCCGAAGTAATGTTGACACAGTTTGAGCCATAGTTAGTATTATTCCTCTCTCCTGTATGTTGGAGTACAATTTTTTCTTATTTAACTCATCTTTCGTCTCCCAATTGGCTTTTTAACATAAAAAGTCTAAAATCTCAGCAAAACCCATAAAAGCTTTCTTACCCTCATCTCTTATGTGAATAACTAAAAATGCTTTTAAGATTTGGAGTTTTGGTTTTATCTTCTGGTCCTGATTTGTGTATACCTATTGGCTTATTGAATTAGAGATACATTTATTTCAAAATTATGATCTATCTACTCATCTCAAGTATTCAACCCTTCTTACAACCATTTTAATATCAAATTTGAATGCATGATCAACTGGTTTACCGATCAATATTATCTAGTTTCTAATATTTAATATATGCTTGCATTTGAATTAATTATCATATTATATTAGACTAAGTATATTGATCCATGTGTTCTACTTGCTGAATCACATTCTTACATTTTCACCGTGTAGTTAGCAAAGCCCTCACATGTTTTGAATATGTAAGTGAGACACATGCGCTAGCATTAAAAGCATAGTTATCAAGGCCTCCGCCCCTTAGGCATGCTAGAGTCTGGAGGAGGTGTCCAAGTAGGGTGCTAGACCTTTCGGTGGACTAGGTAGGAGCCAAGGGTTAGGCTAAATTTAGATTATTTTGGCACCAAATTAGGTCAAGTCAAGTCTAAAGTTTCCAAA